>CM036907.1:3732500-3770000 GCA_020800305.1 Porphyrio hochstetteri
TTGATCAAGTGCTTCACTGATGTCCAGACAGATTAGATCTCCTGCATTTCCTTTGTCCAGCGAATGGATTATTTTACCAAAGAGGGATGTCAGCTTACCCTGGTGTGATCTACCTTCCATAAACCCAGCTGGAATTGATGCCACTTCTCCACAAGCTTCCCCCTACCTTTGTTTTTCTCAAGAACACACCCCAAAGCCTTAGAATAATATTGAAGCTGCATCAGGAAGCCCTTAGTTGCCTGAATTGCTCTTCCAAGCCCAGATCATATATATGTTTGCTTTTCAGGTCTGTGCTATATCACCTGTTCGATAAACCTATTAAAATATTTGCTGTCATTTTGCATTTCTAGTGCATCCAGAAGACCAGGGGAACCTCAGTTCATGTGGCAGCTCTTGCCTTTTCAAATTCCTCCATGAGTGCTTTGATTCACCATGCTTTAACCTGTAAATTACCTATTTACTGTGATTATTCATTCAAGGATTCAATATTTAGGCTTTTAATAAATCTTAAGCACTGTAACGAGTAAACCTACCACAACACACATGGTATTATTGCTCAAATCATTATTTTGCTCTCAAATCGTATGCCCTGACATTCAAGAGCTCCACCTGAAACTGCTTTGTTTGCTCTGTCTCAAATGAGTTTAAGGTACTGATTAACAAACTTGTCTTTGAAAGCCTGAACATTATTTTCTAGGAATATCCAAAATGGGCAGGGATAGGGGAAGAAGCCCACCTGCAAAAGGCAGAGGAAAAGTAATGTGAACCCGGTCAAAGAAAGATTCAGAGCAGAACTTACTGAGACTGTCCATTCTACTGCACTCTGTTTCATCCAAGTCTTGTTTCTGAACATAAATTGGTATTTTTACCAGGTACAGATACAAAAATATTACTAATACAGGGACTTGGCTCATTTTTAAAATAAAAAGCTAAAATTAACCCCTTACTACTTCATCCGAGGGAAGTTGTTCTGGGTTTTGCAGTAAAGAAGTAAATAAATTTGCAGTAAAGTAAATAACTCTTCAGGCAGGCAGGATTGGGATTACCCCCGATTTACTCTAAAACAGTTTCACCTCAGGTCTCACCCTCCTACAGATCGTTCACAGATCAAGGGTGACAAGAGTCACAGCTCAGACCACAGTGTGTACCAGCAACACGCATGTGTGAATGGTCGTAAGAGGGACTTAAAATCCAATCAGTTGGGAATTCTCAGTGAAGTTCCTTCCCAAATATTAACTTGTTCATTTGATGCTATTAAATATACTAAAAAAAAAAAACCCCAACAGAAACTGGAAGGGTAAAAAGCCATTATGGAAAACAACTTTCATATTCTCTGTGCCACTTGCACTCCCTTACAAAGCAAAGTGCTCGCATCGTAGGCTGCAGCTTGTGTAAGGACAGGGACAATAGCTTTTCATGCACATTTTATCAGGATTATAACTGCTGTGCCATATATAGAAATGTGTGATAAGTGCATTATCAAAATTATAACTGTATTTTAATCGCAGCGTAACCACCGCACAGAACGTCCCTCTACATAAGGCAGCCAAACCCAATAATGCTCAAGCCTGAATCGGAATTTTGAGCCCTTCGTGAGGGTTTGAGTGGGTTCAAAATTAAGTAAAATGAGTTTATCTATCCCTATTTCTATAATAATACTTAGCACTTAGCACTTTTCATCTTCAAAGCACTTTACAAACATTAACTAATTAACTATTAATTGGTAAATTTGAAAAGGTTGATAGGTGAGGTGAGTTTCGGATAAGACCCAGCAATACGGATGTTTAGTTTATCTGTGAATTACTTAATCATTAGTGAATCATAGAAATTAGAAATGAAAAAGACCTGTAGGGTCACCCTGTCCAGCCTGCTGCCATTACAGGATTTTCCCTTACAATATATTCTCAAGTGCTTTGTCTAGTTTAATTAGAAATTATCCAAGCAATGGGGCTTCCACCATTTCCCTTGGGATATTCCTCCTTAGTCTAACGTATCTTTCTGTGGGGAGGTTGGAATATTCCACAGAAGTTTTGCCTTGCCATTTCAGCCCATCATTTCTACACGTGCCCTCTTGGACCACTTCATACAATTCCCATGCAGTTCAATTATTATTTTTATTCATATTTTTCCTTCTCCCTGGGTTGGTCTGGCCCAGGGCCACCAGATACCAAAAAATATCTTTTCCTGAAGAAACAAAAGCTGCCTTTTGTTGCCATGAAAGGCAAGTTCCAGCCTAAACTGTATTATAGATGGAACCACCTCAAATCACCTCTTCTTTACTGAGCTCAGGCATCAGCCTGGACAGATCTCTACCCCAGTATGACCAGCACTACTCTGCATTCAAATAGTTCATGCAGACTCTAAGTTCCTCAGTGATTCTCACCACGCAGCTAACACATGGCTCTGCCACCCTGCATCAGTCCCCATCCAGTACCGAGACTAAGCAGCTACTTCTTTTTGCTCAGAGAAACAAAGTTCAGTTTCCAACCAAGAAGAAAACCCTAAAGGAACTTGGTGCCAGGACAAATCGAGGTACATTCCTGCACATTAAAGCAGAGCTAAGCAATTAGATAAAATACTGTGGTGTGAAAGGATGGTAATATGTATGTGGTACCAAAGGGTCTGAACCAAAATGATAGCATGGAAAAAAAAAAAAAAAAAAATCACTGCACAACTCATCATCTCTTCACATCCTTGGCAACATCCAGGATTCATGGGTGGTTCTGTTACGTCTGAAGCTAGAAATGTTCTGATTTCTTTCTAGACATTCCATTCTCCTGTCTGTCTCCTCCTAAGTGTCATTCAGACACTTCTCCAAATGCTGGACCAACATTGGTTTGGCTTCATGGCTGCCTTACACCTCCTTATACGCTCGTTTTACCTGGGCCAGTCTGCTGGCTGCTCTTCTGATCCCAAGTAACCCATGGGTTCCCAGCATCACAAGGTTCCTACACTGAATCATTCATTTCCCACACTGGGGAGTCACAGGAAGACGTGAGATACGGCTGCATCAATGGATCCATTTGAAACTGTTTTTCAACTGATCTGGGTTCCTGAAACAGCATCACAGGTCTTCAACAAATGGACTTGCTAGTTTGTCTAGATGACCTGCACCACTCAAGACAAGGATGATTTGAATCTGGGACATTTTTTTGCCCCCTTATTTCCTAATGTAAAATGTTTATTGCGAAAACATAAATAAAGGCAGACACACATCTGTCACTCATGTGACTTCCCTTCAAGCTATGATAACAGATCACTTCTGGCCAGTTTACTGCAACAAAAATAAAGCAGAGTATTTAAAGTTCTAAAAATAAACAAACAGAAGTAAATATACTTGACCCGAGATGCTCAGATGAGAAGCCGGATTAGGCTGTTTAAATTTGTTATGACTCAACAAAAGCTGATGAAAGCTGCTACAACATTGCACTGAGGTCTCTATCTACGGTACTACGTGGACCGTGATACCTCAAAGCCATCCTGATTTACCGGGCAAAGGGGATGAAAGCATGAATCAAGACTCTTGAGGCAGTGCCAACTCCTCCAGCAAGGCAAGCTGCAAGTACATAAAGGAAAAACCTAAAACTCTTTCCTCAAAGGACTTTGAAAGTTCTCCCACATGTGCTGCAAAGTTGCTTTCCTCCACCAGTGACTGTAACAGCACCGTTAATAATTCCAAAAGTCTGCAGACAACTTGAATCCAAACTTTGAAGCCTCTTTTTGCTCCAAAAGAGATATATATACATTCAGTCCAGAAGAATAAAATAAAGGAAAGCTGGGAGTTCTTCTACAAAATCAGCCAGTTTATTTTCTTCTAAGGACATGCAAAACAGCACAAGTTTGAAGATGTATCAGCAATTGTTGTGAATCTTTTGCAGTCCTTGATTCAGTATTTACCTGGAGGGGCATTGCTTTATAGAAACCATCATCTGCCTATCGTTTCTGCAGCTTCTGGTACTTAAGAAGTAGTCAATTTGACTTTTATTTTTCAAATTACAGAAGGAAATAAATGTTCTCCTTTCTGGTGCACTGTAGAAGCATGCAGCTAACAGTATTAAATACAGACAATCCAATTGCAAGCTATTAGCATTTTTATTTCATTTCTTAATTTGAAGGGAAAATATCTTGGGTAGAAAAAAAAAATATATGAAAGAGACTAAGCATATGTAGAAATAAACTTCGGTGTTTTGCTGCCAAAAAGTTCTCTCTGGCACCAGGGGTGACATTTTGTAAAGGAGATGCTGATGTCTTGGGGCTTTGTTTGCGAGGTCATGTCAGGAAGGGCCCCAACACAGCCCACACAAAAGCGATGCTCGTTCCAGCATCACATCAGGCATCTAGAAAAAGACAAACCCACCCCAGTGGTTCCTTATCTGCACAAGAAATCTCAGCTTTTCATAAGGCAAAATAGTTGCAGGCATTTTAGTCACACGTGAGTACAGGTGGCAGAGCCTGGCTGAGTTTTTTCAAACTGGGAAGGGGGATAAAATTACATTCATGTATAATTAATCCACGCTCAGTCATTTTGAAAGAAAGATATTTTTCAGGCAGACATTCAAAGAGCTGAGTTTTGATTTTCACTGGTGCTAAAACATTTCCCAGAGACGTGTGTGTGTGTGAGAGTACGTGTACCTGCAACTGAGGGAGAGGTAGAGAACTTACACACTGCTCAAAATTTTTTAAAAAGTTTAAAGAAAAACCTTTAAATGTCACTAGAAACTTGAATAACATAATCTGACAAGTTGCCAAAGCCCCAGCAAACAGAAACTACCAGCCCCACCAAAGCATACAGGACATGTGGAGTTGCCCTCACAGCCATCCAATCCTCATCCAGACCCATCCCCTCCTAAAACCCAACTTCTCATTCGGTCAGATCACACACAAATCAATTGAGTCCTTGCTGGACAATTTGTATACACTTCACAAACTCCATCCCACCGCTTGGCACAACGGGGAAAGGACCACAGGGTCTGGGAGGTGGAGAAGACACATTGCTGCCCCCCACCCCAAAACCACCTCTCCAGTCAGAGCTGAGCTGCTCCAGAGGGTCACGTTGTTGCAGACACTCACAATGTGTCCTCACATTGTCACTGCTATCGGTGGATGGGACCAACTCCCTACATTTATTATTTTTTTTTTTCCTCCCCTGAAAATCAAAAAGCAGTTCATGAGTTGGTCGAGAGCCAGCAAAAATGAATAGTAATGAGCCAATTTCAATAGAAATAGGCTCATTACCATGCCAGCGGCTGATAAAACCAAATGCTCTCAATTCTCTCCAGCAAACGAGGTGCTGGAGGCAGTGTCCACCCTCCTGCCTGCAGGAAATAACTCACAATTTCAAAATTAAAAGAATCAAAATACAAGTTGGAGTTTATTCCTATGTTCATACCTCCGTCCCCCCACAGGGTCCTTTCTAACTAGCTGCCAAAAAAGCTCAGATACCGCTCAGAGTCTTTTTCTTGAAAAGAGAGGAAGAAAAAAATTTATATATATATATATTTTATTTTTTTCCCCCTTACATTGTTCACTCCCTGAATGGTAATAGGAAATCCTGTGTAAACTCCAGCAAAAAGAGACGGTCTAAGGAGCTTCTTTGAATTCAGCACATTTCTCCATGCACAACAGGAGGCTGCAGGTATTCTTCACAGTGTCAGAAACCTACTTGCAATTTCTCAATTGAAAAAAAACCAACAAGAAACCCCACCACCACCACCCCAACCCAACCCCCTAACACCAAGCAAACAAGCCTCTCAAGCAGAAAACCTTCAACTAAAACCCTAAAACAAGTGAAAAACCATAAACCTCTCCAGCCATAAAACCACCACAAAATGATGGGAAGAGGGTTGATAAATGTATTGAGGTGATTTGGAGAAAAATAAACAGAAAAATTATTTCTCATGCTCTTGATGTCTCCACACGTGGTCTGGTGGTGGTAGGATGCAGAGTAGGCCTGCTTGGCTCTGTGAAGCTCAGATCATTATGGTTTTACCCCAAAAGTCGTCTGGACACAGGGACTGTGGGCTGAGAGCGGGTCCTGGGTGGCAGAGAGCCCCCAAAACACGCAGAACTGAAACATGTTGGCACCAGTGTTTGGCTTCCAGAGGACGGATGGACAGATGGACACCAAGACATACAGTTCATCCCCACGCCGGTGTGCTTCACCAGCACTAGTGGAAAAACACACACACACACCCTTCCCTCCCAAACTTCACAGGGGAAGGAAGCAAAGCCAAATTCCAGCAGAAAGGACTCAATACCACAGTGAATTTAATATAAACACCTCCTGTCAGATGCAGCGCTGAAGTGGAGCAATTAGCAGACAGATTCCTGCAGCAGAGGAATCCGAGCAGCCTGCACCACCACTACCTGACAGCACAGGGGTTGGGGTGGAGGGGGTTCCCCCCATTTCCATTTTTCAGAGAGGGTTCAATACCTGGTAAGGCACCCCCTTTTCCACATCCCCCTCTCCTGAACAGAAACCATCCCTTCCTCCCCTCTCCAGACCAAGCGTCCCCAACTGTCTCTGCTTGGTCAAAGCCAGTGACATTTAGCCTTCAAAAATTCCTCTTTTTGATTCTGCTGTAAAAAAAACCCCAACCCAACCTCACTTGCCTTTCCATTCTAGCAGCCTGAGAATTTTAACTATCCCCTCTTTGCCCTGCCAGCCATTTAAGCCCTGAAACTACAAGCCGGCTGAGCGGAGTACATCATCTGTAAACTCGACTTGCCTAGTCAGGGGGTCTGGGGGGCTTTCTGCAGCACTGAAATAGAGCCTTTTAACACTGAACGGTGCAAATTGTCCACTGGGGACAACTTCAAATGTCTCTACAATGCATATTTCGCAGTGCTTACTGGCTGGCTCTGGCTGAGCTGCTTCTACTTATTTAGGAGCCTACAAAAACTATTTTATAGATTTTTTTTTTGTTGTTTTGCTAGAGTAAATATTAAGTTTTAAATACATTAAGAAAAAAATCAAGGCAGGAAGAGAAGTGGATTAAATAAACTTTTCAGAGAGACTATTTACTTTGTATTTGTAGGGGGCTGGGGTGGGGCTTTTTTAACAGACTCCTTTCCCTGAGGTCAAGACACTGACATTTTAGTACACACAGTCTTTTAAAAATGAGAGCACTCTCTCCTGCATGCACACAATTACTAAAGGCAGCTCCTCTTGTTTAATATTAAACTTTTCTATCTGGTTATGACACTGCCTTGATATAATAAAGTGGCAATAGTCTTATTATTCAAGCGCTGCCCTTGATAAATTATCTACACTAATTCTGGAGCCAAAGTTGTCTGGTTCCAGCTGGTGTGGCTGAGATCTGTCTGAAGTCATTAGGAACCAGAGGAAAACTCTTTTTCGGTGTCCAGACATGACCCTTTCTTGTCCCCAGAACATCTACGTGTTGTGCGTGCGCCAGCGTGCTCACACGTGTACAAAACATGTTCTAGTTGCTAATCCGCTTCAGTTAAGGTTTATTGAGGATATTTTGGCCCACGGGGTGGTTTTTTCCATCCTTAACCTCTTTTCTTCCTGTTATCTGTGGAAGGTAATGCACCATAACTCAGCATCACCCACAGAGCAGCTCTTTAAAGATAAGAAGAAAAGCAAACCTGCCACTGTTTCAGGCAGATACACCCTCATTCAGTAGCAGGATTAGGTCTCTCTGCCCCGATAGGAACAATGACATAGGCCAGGCTCTCCTCAGGCTCCCTCTGCAATCCTTCACACCGTGTGTAAACACTTCGGATGGGCACATAACAAGGAGGTTTCCTCCTAGATACAGAAATTCACACACCACATTACCCTAGATGAGTGTTACTTCAACCAAAGTATAAACCTTGACTGCTCTAACTACACATCCTGGTCGTGAGGCCCATTTGGAATTGACAGAGACCATGGTGCCAGAGGGCTGATCTCGTGTGAGTTCAGATGCCCCCATTCAACCTGCACCTTCACATTTCACTTCATCATGCTAAGATGGGGTCTGAAAAGACCCCTGAGATCACCTCACTCTCCTCTTTGCCAGCATGGGGTTGTGGTCCAACAATTAATTTCTCAGTAGATCACCCAGTCTGGTTTTAAATGTTCCCTGGTTACAGTTTAGCCAAACACAAGTCCTTGGGCTCAGCTCAAGAGTAAATGGATGAAATCCTAGAGCCCACACACAGTCAGAGCAGGTGATCAAAGGGTCCCTCCTGAGCCCCAAATCTGTCAGCGTAGGAAGCTACGAAGTCTCCACCGCTTCACCCCAGCAACGCCTCAGCAACCTCAGAGATCCCACCACGGGGGAATTTTCTCCTCTGTATTTGGTAATTTCACCCAGTTCTCTCAATTGCCCTAATTTTCCCCCTTTGTGCTTCCCAGCTATGCTTTTCCCAGCCACATCTTTCCCTCATCACCCAGCCCCTTCTGCCCCCCAACACCACCCACACATGCCCAAACACGTTCGGGCATTTTTTGCTGCCACACCTCTGTGAAAACTTCCATCCCCTAAGGATGGTCTCCAGGCTTCACCAGAGGCTCTAGTAGCTGCAAGATTTTGCCATGTTAAATCTCTTCTTGTCATTTACTTGTGTTTCTTGTCTTTCAATTCTCCCTGTATCATTCCATATCTGCATCTCCTCCCCATTTGATATCATCTGAATGTTATTTTCCTTATTCCGGATCATTAATGAAGTTGTTAATTAACGCAAGAACTCATGCTGCGGTAACTCAGCAGAAGCCTCTTTGCAACTCTGCATCTCTCTGCCCAGCTTTTGCCTTTGTTTCTGGTCCATCCACCAGCGTTTTGGGGCCAACAACAAAGTTCACACACTCCAGCAGAAGTCAGAGAGGCAGCACAGATGTGATGCAGGAGGATTTGGGAACACCTCCTCCTGCCCTCACTGGCTCCTGGATCACCCTCCTCCTGCCCACTTCCCAGTTTGCCCATCTGTAAAATGGGAGCAATTGGATGGATAAAAGCACAGAAACTGATGTGTGACACACTGCAGGAGCACGAAGCAATGCCGGCATCATTGCTGTTAGCTTCTCCAATAAAAAAACATTTGCTACTCAAGGAAGTACAAGCCTTGACTCTCTTGCCCACAAAATTAAGCAGGAGGTAAACTTGCAGGTGAGGCTTAAGGCAAGAAGGCAGACCAGACTGCTGGCCCAGAAAAGCAGAGCGCTACACATATGTAATGGTAGGCAGTGGCACGTGTCAGCATTAGGAACCCCTGATTCCCTAAATGTGATTAAAAGGTTATTAACGCTCATAGAAAATTGCAGTTTGCTGAAGTTTCCCAGGAAGCCTCACCTAGGAGAGCCCAGCAGCTCACCCAGCATCCCTCTGTTCCAAACTGGTTTGTATTAGCCTGTTCACAAACAGACCCGGATTCCCTCCCCGGTTAATCCTGCCCCAGCCACAAGGCAGCAGCTTGTTTTCACCTCTTTAAAGGAGCCGGATCTCTTTACAGATGCGAAACCTCAGCAGAGCTGAACCTTTTTTTTAAAAAACATCTCTGGCAGCATCCTAAGCTGCATCTCTCCCAGGTAAATCATCAAAAAGCATCTTTCAAGAGAAGCCCTTAACAGAGACCTCTAAATAACGTGATTTTTTTACATACAGAGAAAGCTCGCGGGCGCACCACAGCCTGAAACCAGCCCTTTCTTTTCTAAGGAAAGATGAGTCAGGAGGAAAGGGCAGGTCAACAACCCGTGCTCGAGGTCGCCTCCATACAAACACCTGCTTGTTCACAGCTCGCACCTGCGCTGACTCGCAAACACAACAGGGCTGGCTCTATCGATACACCCCCCTGCCCCATGCCGCGGGGGGAGGCGTAACCTCCCTCCCAACTTTAACCAAAGGCAATAAAAGGGAAGATCTTTTTTTTCCTCCCTCCTTCTTCTTCTCCTTCTGCTGGCCCCAGAAGGTCAAGTTTCTCTCCCTCCGACGTCGTGCTTCTGAAAAGACTAATTGGGCCTCAAAGATCGCAGGTGTCCCGCCAAGCAAGCGCGGCGGTGCACGCTCCCCCAGGGTTAAGGATGCCTGTGGAAAGCTGGCTCTTTATGTGAGCCGTCACTTTGCACCCGTATCCCTTCCAGACATGCAGATGCATGCACTGAAAAAATAAAGCAACGTGGAGAGCGTCGGGGAGGGGAAGGAATTTTCCCCCGGGGCAGGCGGCTGCCCTCCACTGTGTATCGGTGGGTCAAGCTTTCGGAAGGGCTGTATCAGGGGGGTTTTCCACCCTGTAGACTAGCTCATCACTGCCATTAACTGCCAGGTATAATATATACGTAAGGGTGAACAAGGCTATTTGCTTATCTCCTTCCCCCTCGCTCTGGTTTTGTTTGGGTTTTGACTTAGCGTAAAGTTTATTTAAAGTCTTAAGGCTCTCTCTCTCTCTCCACCCTCCCGGTGCTTGTGGGAGCTTTTCTGTGCGGGTCACACACAGTCAGAGCCTCAACAGGGCTGGGATGTGATGACCAAGACCAGCAGACTCTTGCTGAAGACAGCATGCCGATGATGGCATGGGAAAGGATGTGCAGTATCAGAGTGACCCACTGCAGTAGTCCAGCTAAGGTGTTACCTGTCCCCACCCCAACACACACCCCCAAAAAGCCCAAGCATTTCACAAGTCCTGCCATTTAGTTTTGGCAATGACCTTTTTTTACAACACTACTCCTTCCTCTCCCCTCTTTTCCTAAGGTTCAGCTGTCCTGATCTCCCATCAACTTTCCGTTCAACTGTCAATATCTGTCTTTAAAAATATCTAGTGAGGTTAAGCTCTGTTTCCAAGGTTCTGAATTCACTTTCCAAGCAGGAGAGATGGAGGGCTTGACGAGCCATCCATCCCTTCCAACAACAGCCAACGTGCAGGGAAACCCCAGAGCACACACCAGCAAAGACCCAGCAGTAAACAAATGAACTTTGTCCCAACACAACACCAGGATCAGGGATGTCAGAGATCACCCTGTATTAAAGTGTTTGGTTTTTCCAAAGGAGTGCACTGGAGGCAAAGTGCCACATGAGAAGGAGATAAAGATTTTTGCCTCAATTAATACGTTGGCTTCCCCTATACTGCCACTAAAGATGTCATTAGGGCCTGTTTAGATGCATTCTTTCTGCATGTCCAATAAATTTATACAAGGAAGAAACCCCAACAACAATTGGAGGTGCTGGTTCTCTCCACAAAGACCCTCGGAGCAGGTACTGGTTCTCACTAAACCATCCCTAGATTTAGGATTCAATGCATGACCTTCAGGGATTGTCCACTCCTTCCTCCAAATCCACAAGGGAAACATCTACAAAAGGCTTTCTCTGAAAAGCCTGATGTTTCTGCTTCTGTACACCGTCATGGTGGACAGCAAGGGCATCCCCTCTGCCCAGCCTCAAGCCAGAAAACACAACCAAAAACCCTATGAACATGATGACCAATGGGCACGGACAGAGCAACCTGGCCAGGACATTGGCACGGTGATGCTGTTGAAAGCTAAAGAGCTACGTACCTCTCTAAACCAGAAGATATTTATGGCAGTGCTCCTCAGTTCATCTGTCAGGCTAAGCAGAGGTGGCTGCCACAGCAGGGTCACCACCACAGGCACGTGTGGTGGAAGCCCTCCTTAATCACAAATGATGCAATCATCAACAAGCAGGCCAGGGCTTTAGTACCCTCGACAGAAAATAAACACAAGTGCTCCTGAAGGCTTAAAGATGCTGAAAGGGAGGCAAAATGAGTTCAAACCTCTCCCCTCACAAGTTTTGGTTTAAGCCTCCAACCCCACCAGAAGCACCTGCATGTTGGTTAAAAGCTGCTGGGTTAAAGCTCTCCAATGCTCTCTTGGAGGCACCAGGTAAGTTTTAAAGAGCCATAAAAACCGTACAATGGGGTCTCCACTGATTTGACAGCCATCCCTGTGGAGTTTTGCAGATCGAAGGTGCTTTGGTGCACATGAAGAGGAGCAGCATTGGTGCTTTGAAGGGGAAATGTATTTTACATCATTTCAATCAACACAAGAAGCAGAGAGTGCTTTTGATTTTGAGCACAAGCATCCAGCTACCCCTTGGTACTCCAAGAGCTGAGACATATTTTAGGGGAAAGCTCTCCACCTGCCCTGGGCGAGTCATGTCTAATGCTTTGAGGAGGATTAGAAGAAAGGGCCAAGCAGTAAAAAATAAAAGAGTGAAGCTTCAAAAAAAAACAACCCAACATAACCATCCCTGACGGCCCGGAGCCTTTTCAATATCTCTCCGTTTCAGGGGAGATTGCCATCTCTCATGTCCTACCTGAATCCAGGAGCTGATAACTATTACAAAATAAATGCTGACAAGTGAGCACGTAGCAGATGCCAGCAAGGTGCTGGAGGGATCTGGGGAGGGTGGTGGGAGAGAGAGAAACATCAACTCCAAGACCCTGCCATGGAGACAGCTTTGGCAATCAGCTACTGACAACGCTTTCCTGCGCAAAGTGAGCTCCCCACCCTGCCCGTGCAGTCCTCCCAGGCTTGAGCCACACATCTGGACACCAGACCAGCATTCCCAGCTCCAACAGTGCCAACTGAAGCTCTGAAGCCAGCTGCTTTGCACTGGGCACCCGCCGCCCTCCCTCTCCCACCGCCACGGTTTCCATTGTGTGACCAACCCTTTCAGAAGTACAGCTTCACAGAATCATAGAACCACCTGGGTTGGAAGAGACCCTTAAATCATCAAGTCCAACCACAGCCTAACCCTGCCTAGCCCACCTCTAGATCGTGTCCTTCAGCACTTGCAAAGCTCACACCCACATCACCAAAGCTGTCTTCAAAATACTGATACGGCCAAATAAAAGAGCAGACTCTGTTTCTCCCCTTCCTACCTTCCTTTCCCTGCAAAGGAAACACAATTTAGCGTGATAAATGGCCATCTTAAACCCATGTAATCATTTTAGCACAATGAAACAAGATTTGCTCGAGTTACTCCAGGCTCTAAACTTTGGAGCAGAGGGAGGGGAGGGGGAAGCGACCTGTCACGATCCAGCACAACCAAAGCAGACCTGCCCCAGGGAGCAGGGATGGATCCTGTCTCACCTTTTGATACCTCCTTGCTGAGTAACCCACATTAAGCGTACCTTCGCAGCAGCTCTAGCTTAATTCCATGCACAGAGTGAAGGAGAGCAGGAGGAAAGGTGTGGGGACATCTCAAAACCATGTGTTTTGAGGGCAGGCTGGACCCTCCACGTGCCGAAGGGGAGAGCACCAAGCATCTTAGTCTGTGCAGAAGTTTACTGCTGGTCTCCCATCCTACACACTCAGCTTTGTCTATCGGTATCTCACCTCTGGAGTGAAAAGGAGTCTTTCAAAAACAAAACCGAGTATCTTTTGCCATTCAGGGGACAGGATCCCATGTGATTTGTCACTCAGGTGCAGATGGGAATCGCAAACCATCCACTTCCTTTCCAGGGACACCAAAAAAAACCAACCCCAACCCCTCAGCTGAACCAATCTGCTTTTTTTCCATATTTAATAATTTGATTTTGAAGGCTAGTCATATCAAAGAGCAAAATATTCAATATTGTTAATTCAGTTTTGCAAAATATATTCTTAATTTAAAAATGATTTTGCTCGGAGTGGTAGTGGAGTAATAAAGCAGGTATTGACCAGATCTTATTGATTGTGCTGTCCTCGGGCAAGGAACACTGACCTTGCTCACACTCTTATTGCTTACGCTTTCCCTGGCCGCCTTCATCTATGCCCGCTCAATAATATATTATTAATATATATTTTTAGCAAAAACTGTATGTTACAAGGTTAGGGCTTCTCAGTGATTTCTCCCCCCCTCCCCATGCTGCTCTGCCTTTGGGGTTCTTCAGGAAAGAAAAGATTTCACAGCCAAGTTGCTCCCGGGTTGCTGTTCACAAACACCTTTAAACCAAGTGGCTTTGCTGAGCTGATGGAGGCCAGGCACGCTTCTCCCCTCTCTTTCTAATTGAAAGATTGTTCACTTGCCAGTCCCTTATGGGACTAAAATTCACCAAGTAAATATAGTCAAGGGAAGAGCTATACCTCAGGTACTTAAAAGAGAGGCAACACATATTTCCAGTGAGAGCAAGAGTTAATAATGCAATTTAATTGTTGATTGTTCTTTGGAGATAATTATAACTTATTGGAGGGCTCGATTCATTTGCACTTGAAGCTGTCCTTTACACCTAACTCAAGGTGGGATTGAAGAGAGGGGGATGGATGTGCTAGCCCAACCAGACCATGATCTGCACGAGCACCATTGGGTGACCACCCCACCAGGACCAGAGCCTGGCTCTATCATCCTCTGACCATGCTTTATGCTCAGATGTCACAGGGATCTCCAAACCCTGCCAGTTTTGCAGCTAGAAAACCATGACCTGATCCCAGCTCCAAGCCTTCACTTCGGGTCTGTGGTGCAAATTAAATACGGAAGCAGAGGTGTATCTGAACAATGTACCGACAGACAACACAACAGTGATTACCTGTCACCAACCAACCTTCGTTAGGCGTCAGAAAAGTAAACCAAGGACAAAATGTGGACATCAACAGAAGAACAGAAACCAGCTGCTGATTCACAGCCCTTGCAGGGGGAGGCTCCAGGACAGAAGTCTACAAACAGGGACATCTAGGAGGAATAAACATAATAAACTGTTTTACAGACCAAGGTCCTTAACAGACAGTCAAATCTGGCCCAGATCTGTGGGCCACCACCTTTCCTCAGGCATCTGCGATCTACCTGCAGGAAGCGTTGCTGCTCACTGTGGAGCCCACGTGGACTGATATTTGCGTGTGCAGCTCGTAACTGGAAGCCAAATGTTCAATGATACTTTTGTATGAATGACACTATGCAAAAAAAACTTAAAAGAAAAAAAAATAACCCCCCCCAGTCTCGCATTGTATTACCAGCCATTGAGGGCTCTTTTGTTTAGTTTGATAATATTACATGTTTAATAAAACACTGTTGAATTTTGATTGCATCTTGTGAGCACAGTCCTTTATCCTTTCGCCAGCTGGCTGATACAAAAGCTTATTTTCTTTTTAAAGACATTTTAATTCCCAATCTCTGTCTCTCAGCTCCCCGGGTGAGCGGGAGCCGGGGGAAGGCACAAAGCCAAGCCGAACACTGACCCCCTTCAGCCAGGCACTGGGGAAGGGGGTCAGCCAGGCATGCCCCCAGGACAAAAGGGGGGCACACTGGGAGCTGGACAGATGCAGGTGGGTGTGGGAAGGCATTGGTTGGGTTATTTATCTCTCTAAATGAGTAACAATGAGCAGCCCTAGCGTTCAAGCTAATTACTTTGCCTTGCATCAGTGTGAGAGCAAGCGGAAATGCACACGGCTTCTCTTTGCTTCTCTTTTTACTCTCCAGTGGAAGTGATCAACAAGCTCACCTTGCATTAGAGCTGCATTGATCAGATTTGATTAAGTCCTGAACTGTGAAAAATTTCATAAACTCTCCTTCATGATCAATTTACATGGAAAGTCCTTTTCTCGATGTTTCAAGATGCTCAGGCTGTTTTCCAGGGGCTCCTTCAGCACCTGAGGAACTGATGTCTAACCCACAAACATCTCACGTGCATCCAAGTACCACTGCTGCAGTGAATTCTCCTCTCTAACCACACTAAGTTAAATTGTGCTGATCCTCAGGCCCTCAAAACCCACTGTCCACACAAAAATAAGAGATGTTACAGTAACGCTGTTACCCTTTGAGCTTGGGCCAGTGGGGAATTACCATGAGCAAGCCCAAGCCAAGTCTTTGCAGGTCAAGAGAGCCCAATAGCGTGGGCAGGATCAGGCCCCTGGGACCCGTTTCCCAACCAGACTCAGCCAAAACCCAAAACCATCCATTCTGCTGCAAGTAGAAACATCTGAAGCATGTAGCACAGCTGCTCCCCAAATAACTCCTCTCTTCGCCCTCCCCAAAATCCCAGAAAGCCAAACACCCAAAGATAAGAGAAAGAAATGGATAAAAAATGGAAAAACACGTCCCCTCTCTGCTTTCAGTTCTACTCCATCTCATCAGACATTTGGGGTCCATGTCTAATATTTCTTGAGGTGAGAAAAGAGTTGGTTGGATTCTAGGAATACAAATGGATTAATTTGGGGGCTGGGGGGGTGGATAGGATGCCCAGGAAAATATAAGTTCATCTTGCATTAGCATAACAGTGTCATAAAAATGGAGATTCGGAGGCCGAGATTATTTGTGGTACTGTTAATATGTTGTTGCTATAGCAAAAGATGTACACAATATTTACACTGTATTTGACCACATAAAACATGTCGTATACAGACACAGTTTTTCATTAGATGAAAGAGAGCCAGAGGGCTCTTCACACTGCCAGTGCTAGCACTCCTGATTTTTTTCCTTATTTTTTTTTTACCTTCAAGAACAAATACAGTTTTAAACCATCATTACTGTATTTGGAACAGTTAATATTTCATATCGTGACATCGCTGCTCAGAGGTAACAGGTTTAGTTGATTACTATTTGTTTATAGTGCCGGAGAAACCTACAATCATCGAGAACATAAAAGGATTGCAATTAGATCTATTGGTTGAGAGCTGCACTTCTCTGACCCACTGTAAAGTGCTTAGCACTATCAAAGAGATAATGCCTACTTGCAGCTGGCACATCTGTACATAATAACACGGGCTACATTGACACAGCCACTAAAGACTGCCACTACCCTCTTTAACTAGGCGCAGAAAACAGATCATGCTTTTAAAGAGCGTATCAATAAAAACCCTTCCCCACTTCACCAGAATTAGCACGCCCAGCACTGTGAGAAGCTTTTCTTTTTCACTCCAGGTTCTTCAGAGAATCCAGAGACTTTAAACACAAGGCCAGGGACGTGGCCAGGCTTGGCATCAGGAAGAATTGTTTTCTTGGATTGCAAACTTCATATAGAGGGGGGATTATGCCATCCCAGCTCGCTGCAAGGAGTTTCCCCAGGGAGGTAAGTTTGGGGGAAGCTTGCCCCAGGATGCCATAAGAAAACCTGGGTTGCTCTCATCAGGTGGGCAGAGCAGGACCTCACCCCACCTCTGTTGTCACAGAGACCCCAACTCCTGATAACACCAGTTTCAAAGGGAAACCTGAGGCAACTGCTTTACTTTACACATATGAATTCAAACATCGCTGAAGGTTCCAACACGATTAAACAGTTTCTTGGCTCATGGCCCAAACTGGCTAAGTCTCATGAACAAATCACAGAATCATAGGGGTTGTAAGGGACCAAAAGAGATCATCAAATCCAACACCCTGTCAAAGCAGGTTCCCTAGGACAGGTCACACAGGTCGACGTCCAGACGGGTCTTAAATATCTCCAGAGAAGGAGATTCCACACCCCCCCAGGCAGCCTGTCCCAGTGCTCCATCACCCTCACAATAAAGAAGTTCCGTATCACACATTTCCACTGACCAGTTTATCTTCCACTCATCCCTTCACAGATTTAAGAATATTTTTTTCTTGTTGTTATTATTTAATTTTATGGAAAACTTCTCAGCCTTTCCCCTGCTGTGCTTGCCATCCCAAGCATCAACAGCTGGAGCACACTTTTAGGATGCAACCTCATTCACCAAGACACAGATTGGTCTTGTTAAGATAAACCCACTTATTCCAGGGAAACAGCCCAAACTGGAATCTCATGGTACCTGCCTTTCACTGGAAAGTTCCTCTTTCTGCTGTGGCGTGAAGTTTAGCTGGATAATTGCATCCATCCTTTCTCCCTCAACCCTTGAACCACCACCCCACTGAAGCACGCTGTCAAGCTCTCCACCCAAAAGCAAACACCAAGAGCACATGAACATTTCTCAGCATCCCATCACTTGCACAAGGATGCAAACCCCACCACTAGCAGCAAAAACCCTCTCATTGACCCTAGCTGGCTGCAGATCAAGGCGTGGGCAAGCAAAACCCAAAAGAGCAAGGAAAAAATACCAGCAACGGGTTTTCATCTGCATGTTGAGAACGTCCAACATCCATGTTCTTTCAAAAATGCCTCAGAAATGCATCCTCAGAAAAGGCACAGGCTCAGCTCTGCCTTGCACTGGAGCATTGAAGGCCACCAGCCTCAGCTGATGATGCAAAAACACTCCTCAAGCAGACACGTGACCCATCACGGAGGGTTTGCACCCCGGTTCCCTTGTTCCTGTAGGGCCAAGCAGATGGCAAAGCCATGCACGTGGAACCGGTGTAGAAGGCTGCGTACGATAAAAGGCAAGGTGCAAGTTCATTGCCTCGTGCTACTGCCAAGGATAATGGGATAACACACAGAAAGAAGGGACCACACAACTGTATGGCTGAAGAGAAGATCCCACGTGGTCTCACTGGCAGCAGTAAAGGACTCCTGCTGCAATGGGAATTCCAAATTTCCACATGAAACTGTGTTAAAGAGGCTATAGTGAGGGGGGGGGAAAGCATCAAAATTATATTTGGATTTGACCCCCTCAAAACACTTGACTGGAATGTGGCTAAAGCCATTGATTTTGATACAAAGTAAGTGGTTTTTCCCCTCAGTTTACTAAACTCAATTACTGTGTTACAATGTAACATGTAGATAGCAAAATATTTTGACCATTGTTGTGTTGTTACTTTCACTTTGGGCCAAGTTACTGTTTTGTTATGACTAGAAGCTTCAGACGTTTATATTTAACGTTGCAATATGTAACAAAACCTACAAGGGTCTGCAGTCAGGGCAAACCCAGGTCCTGGCTCACCCAAATGAGCATCACATTGGTCCTGACACTGCAGCAGAACTGTGATGGGTGCTGGAGATCACCTTCTTGTTAGCATCTTGATGCTACTTTGAAATTATCTTGTCATCAGGTCTCCCTAATCCACCCCCGTTTCCAGACACCTGTAGTAGTAAAGGAAGGAAGCAGGATGCATCGATTTGGGGGGTTGGGTTGAACCAGCTCTCACGATTTGAAACCAAGGTTTGGAAATTTGGTGCTCTTTTTAAAAAGTCCCAACTCCTGGAGACCTTCAGCTAGGAGTAATTGCAAGCTTCTAATTCTAGCAGTCGCTCACCCTTGGGACTGAAAGGGAAATCCTGATAATAAGCCCTAGAAAGGCCAACATGCCAAAGTGATACTTTGGCATGAATCACAGAATGGTCAGGGCTGGAGGGCACCTCAAAGATCATCAAATTCCACCCCTGCTGCCATGGGCAGGGACACCTCTCACCAGCCCAGGCTGCTCAGGGCTCCATCCAACCCATCCTTGAACATCTCCAGGGAGGGGGTAGCCACCACCTCCTTGGGGAACCTGCTCCTGTGTCTCACCACCCTCGTAGAGAAGAATTTTTTCCTAATCTAAACCTACCTTTTCCAATTTAAAAACCAACCCACCCCACCCCCCCCCATGCCCTTCCAAAAAATCCCTCCCCAGCTTCCTTGTAGGTCCCTTCAGGTACTAGAACATAACCCACGTACCATGCCAATGTGTTTCTTCCATTTTTTCGCTGGGGAAAGCATCACTGGGATCACTCTGGTTCAACCAAGACTGAAGCAGACAAGCCCAAAAGCCTTGTGCTCCACACAAGGATACAGCCAGGGCTTTTTTGTGTCTTGCCTCTCACCTGTACAACCCCAACACACACAAAAACGCTCCCCTTCATGCTGCTATCAAGCAGATCATTTGTATTCCTTCCTCTGCCTCCGAGCGTGTTATCTCTCCGCTATAGAAAAGTCCGTGTGGGATCCTGTCATTCAGCTTGTGTCGTTGGGATGCAGGCGTAAACACTGGCTTGATTACAACACAGAAATCCTACTCCCTACTACCAGAGGAGGAATTCACTGCAAAAAATCATTGGGTTTGTTTGTGTTTATGCTACAGCACTCCAGTAAGTGGAACAGCTGAGTGTTTATCCTGCTGCAAGGAAATTCATGTTGGTATTTGTAATAAATGGTTTACACTTTAAGGGATAAAAACAATTTTAAAATCTCTGGAAGAAAGAAAGGAAGAGATATGAAAATATCTTGGCAAGGTTTCCTGTATGTCCTTGCAGTTCTTTCTGCTTCCTTCTCCCAGGAGCCCCAAGCCATTGCTGCATGGCTCAGCAGCTCCCAGCATGAGACACATCGATGCCCAAAGTGGTCCTGGTCTCAGGCACCACTTCAGTAAAACACAAGCAGGGGCATGGGAGAGACCTCCCTGGTTGGCAGGGGGCTTTGTGTTTACATCATAAAGTCCTGTGAGTGAATTGGGTAGCCCAACTTTGAAGAACACAGAATCACAAGGTTGGAAAAGACCTTTAAGATCATTGAGTCCAACCGTTCCTGTCCTGTGCTAAACCATATTTCTAAGTACCTCATCTACCCCACTTTTAAACACATCCAGGGATGGTGACCCCTCCCTGGGCAGCCTGTTCCACGTGATTTCCCTCCCAAAGATCTTCTATCTGAAGGCACACTGCTCCAGTGGCTGCCGATCTGGTAATACTTCCAACCCAGAAGTGAACTGAAGCCAGAAATAATCAGGTATACTTCTGAGCAAACCTGTTCCCATGAGATTTCCAGACACCTTCTCCAAGAAAACACACTTTAAAAGGAACAAATAAAAAAAAATTCACAAGCCCCCTCAACATGCAGAGCAAGACCAGTGATGCCAACACAGCTCAGAGCCTCGGCATGGGACCTCCTGAGCCATGCCTTTTCTCTAGCTGCTGTTAGATCTTCTCCATGACCCACCATCCTGAGAGCTGAAGAAGTTATAGATGTGAAGAGCCTCCTCTGACAGCGCACAAGTGTTTCATACCTGAGGGCACCCCACACCCCTTTACTGGACACTACAGACACAGGCTGCAGAGGAAGATGAGTAAATTCAGTGGTTTTCCCTCTGCTCTCACTGCCTGTCAAGAGAAGACCATGGAGATACTCAGAGAGGTTTCTGTCAAACACACCAGGACCAAATCATCAAGGGAAGGACACAAAGTCCACCAAAATCACATGCAACTCATTCCTGTGCTGCTCCAGGTCTCTGGGGCTAAGTTCTCCCTAAACTGCAGAGTTAAATTTGCATTCACATAAGCAAAGACCCTGCCTAATTTTGCACTGTTCTCGCATGTCTGACTTCTGTCATTGACCACGTCAATCTTTGCTCACCAGTGCGTCTGGTGGGTCTCAAACTTAAGAAAGCAGTTGTATTACTGATGCATTTGAAGCACATTGAATCAAGTCACACAAGACTGTGAGGAACCAACCACTTCAGCCCACGTGGATTTGTACCTGGGAGTCTGAAACATGCAGCCTGAGCACCTGGCGTGGGCATCAGGCATTTCTCACGAGGATGGGTTGCTTCAGAATCGGCTACCTGAGGTCTAAGCAATAAGACCCAGTAATGATGCTGAAATGATGGTGGGAAGGAGGGAATCTGCTGATGGTGCAGTGGGAGCCATATTATTCTTCTCATTGTTTTGATATCACCAGCACTTCATCCATAAAATAATGGGATATAACAGAACAATCTATCCTCCACAAACACGTATTTCATAAAGGCTCATGAAGAAGGGATGGACTTCTAAATTGCCTCAGCTGTTCAAATTTACACCAACACAAAACACACCAGAAATGACTGGAATTTTTCCCTCTTCTAGAAAACATTGAGGATGCCTGGACACACTGCAGAAGGATTTGGGCTCTCCCCTTGTTAACTCTTCAGCAGAGTTAGCTTCTTCACAGCATAGGCCAGTTTCTTTTGGACAAGAGACCTGATGGTTCTCAGAGGAGTCCTGCTCTCAAATCACAGAAAGATTAATTTCATTATAAATGCATAACCCACAGATTCAAAACTAGCCAACTGAGTGGGTTACTCTGTAGCTGTCCTCCAGAATACAGGGCTTAGCCCCAAATTCTGTGTCACGGGTACCACACTCTGCCCCTCCTCTGATGCTGTTTTTACCTGCTCAAGCTCTGTTTAAATTCAAGCAAGCACCGATGCCTGCTGTAGCTGTGGGCCTTCACTTTGTAACGAAGGAAGGACTAAAGGATGATTCTCTTGGCTTTCTTCCGTGGGACCCTGGTTTGGGGAAATCTATTTGAAATCAAAGCCTGAGGTTGTGAAGGCTTCTGGGCAAGCCATGCCTGATTTTCCAAAAGTCCTTCTGCTTCTCTAGTGTCAGAGGAATAAAATCCAGCCGAAGGGGCGCTTCACCTTGCCAAAACAGCAGCCAGGCACTTCGAAAAGCCCCATGCATTACAGAGAGCTGGTACCAACAGGTTATAGAGTATAGATTCCCTAATTCATAGAGTATCAAAGATCAATGAGTTACTTCGAAGACAGCTATTTTCTGCCTCTCCAGCAGAGTTTCCTCTCCTGGATTTTATTCAGTAGTTATCAGAGGGCCTTAAAGTTCCTTCCCAGTTTCTTTCCATCTTCTTTTTTTCTTTTTTTTCCCCCTCTTTTTTTAAAGTGGTAGAAGATATTCATTTAAATGAAAGAGGAGCCACAAGTTTTTCCATTGGTAATCTGGTCCATGTGTTCCCTGCAACTGAGCGTTTTCAGAAGGGCCTGACTGTCTGGGTTAATTGTTTAATGCTTTTAGTTAGAATTAAACTTTGCACCTGCTCTGACAGTGATAAATTAAATGTGCTCCTTTTCCAATACTGTTGCCCTCTTTAAGTAGAGACCAAGAAGTGTATCTCCCTTCTTTCCCAGCGTTTGAGGAATCTGTGCTACACTTGAGTGTAAACCAGTATAATTTGTCACTAGAGCTAGCGCCAATTAAATTGATTGCGTTGGACTGAACTTTAGGACCTCTAATGCAAGCACTAAGGGAAAAATGGGCTTTTTTCTGCCCATTTCCCCATGTGGCACTTAGACATAGCTCAACAGTGGAAGGCTTTCAAGGTTCAAAAGGGTTTTATTTTCAAAAGAAATGGGCATTGATCAGTTGCATTTAAAGGCAAAGATAATTCCAGAGCTTGAAGGCTGGATTTGTGTTTAAGGTCTAAATCTCTTTCTTTAACCTTGGGGGGCCAGTATAACATAAAAGCAACAAAGAGATTAAGATTACAAAGGGTTTGCAAGTGTAAATGATGCAGTGGTATTCTTCAAACACAACGCAGGCTGGCTTCACGGCCACGGCTGGGGTCAGCATTTGATCTGTTGATTTTACACCTGTAAAAACAACTCATGTTTATTTGTCACTTCGGCGTTATCTTGGCAAATGTTTGGGCGAGAGCGCTCCGGCGCTGAACTTGCTCACGCCGGGGAGTTCAAGCTCGCCTTCTTACAGCTGATTGAAAAGTAAACACTCTAAAGGTCAGCTTGGTGGAGACAATATGTAAAGCCTTTTTCTTTGTCAGTGTAATGCAGCCCACGTGAAGGAGGGGAGCGGTATGCACCGCTCTGGTCTTAAGTCAAGGCGTATAGTTTTAATGCCGCGGGGAGCTGGGCGGATGGCGGGGGGAAGGCCTTGGGCGGCCGCCCGCATTCGTTATGCAGCCCGCATAGGCAGTCTGCCCAGCAAGCCGTTGCCATGCGGGTTGTAAATATGCAGTAAGTAATTACCCTTTTGGGGGGGCTTGTCTTCAGTGGGCTCCTGATGCCGGTGTAGCTCCAGTTCTCTGGAGAAGTGTCCTCCCTGCTCCACCTCGCAGGTGTAAGATGCCTCAGCCTGGACAGGGTATCCATGCGGGTCAAGCCTGCAGCACCAGTGACCTTCGACTAGCTCTTGCTAGCAAGGTGCGTTTCCATGGCTGGTGCAAGAGCAGAAGTATGGCAAAAGGCACTTTTGCCAGCAATTCAGATGCAGGCTATTATTCCCATCTCCCTTTTCAACAGGGGTTTGGCCAATAGTCCATGAAAGCTCACAAGCAGCTTCCAGTTTGGGGCCAAAATCTCTCGGGTCTGTTGACATCCTCACTCATAAAGTCCCAGATGGGCCAAAGAGAAGCCCAACACCTCCCAAGAGCTCTCTGTGACTCACAAGGAAAAAAAACCTTGCAAAGTCTTCACGGGGCACATGGGACAATCATTCTGCTGCATGCAACCACCGAGCCGCAAAGAAAGCCAAAGCCATTTGCGAGTTGGAACTGGACAAGCTGGGGGCCACCAGGCAGATTTATGCAGCACCATATTAATGGGCACAAGGAAACTGTCCAGGTTTTTAATTACAAAAGGGCACTGCACAGACACCGTCCGCTGATGATATACAGGGAGAGGGATGTGCCAACCTGCACCTTATTGATTCACACCGCAGCAATCAAGCTGCAAACTGACTTAGGTGGAGGACACCACTGGCCAAAGCAGAACGGGAAGCATTTCGTGTGCAAGCCTGCGGCAGCAGATGAGTTTGAGTGGTATAGGGAAGACTGAGCAGGAGGGGGCTGTATCCTGCCAGGCAGGAATGGGAGCACATCGCTCAGCGCTAATGGAGAAAATGAAGTCTCGTAAAGCCCCCCCAAAGGAAAGCTACCCCACGCTATGCACACATGCAAGACTTGGGGAATTTCCCCCTTCAACACCCATTTCCTTGCAGAGACACATGATTGGCATTAGAGGAATGAGCACGTACGTACAGGCATATGTAATGGCTCTATATGCACATAAAATCAGTGCATGTGTGTCTATATTAGCAGGTACAGGGGGTTGACAGCCATCTCACCTCTCCTCCATGGTTACTCACCAGACCACCCCATTAAGATCCATTTTCTTGGGACAGCTGTACTTTAAGTTTTCCAGATCTAATTGAAGTCCAGGTACAACCTTACTGAGACTCTGTCCTTCATGGTTGGCAACAGGCACAAGCACACCCACACATATAGGCTGTGCACAGCTCCTGAACACACCGTTATTTTCAGCACAGGAGACGTATCCACCAACATGAAAATTAGCCACCCTTCTAATCAGAGCTCATCAGCTAAGTCTAAGCTCCCAGAGCTGGTGCACATAGGCACACAGGTGTGGGAACAGTGGTTGTATCTGCATAGACATACGCAGACATACCCATGACCAGATACCCCAGCTAACAGCCACCAACATAGCTTCTCTTGCCCCAGCAGACAATCAGGCTCTGAAACATTTCTGTTACCATCTGAAAGGAGAAATGAGAAACAACTATTTCAAAGCCAACGGGGTGGGTTTTCTGTGTGTGCATGTGTGAAACTTGTTTCAAAATCTGCAAAAGAAAGTAAATGTTGAACCAAGATAAACTGCACTTGAAGCCCACATGCAAGACAACTCCTCAGGTCACCTCATACTGAAACTGTACAGCGAAACCAAATCAGAGATCGAGAAGCCACCATGCCTGAAACCTCCAGCTCCTGAATTTACCAGCTGAAGGGAGCACATCCTGGCTGACCAGGACAGTTCTGCTCTTCGAGGAAGGCAGTGAAAGGGCACAAAGGCCAGTATCATTTGCCAGGCTGGAAACCTAAGACACATGCAAAGCCGATTGCCGTTTTGTTGCTATTTTCAAAAGTGCAAGTTGTTTCAACAGAAGCGTAATCTGTGTACGTCTGGAATAGGAATGAATGGATTAGCCTCTCAAACCCTTCAAGATCAGGTCAAGATCATTCAAGCAAACCACAGCTACAGCAAAGTTGGATTCTGCATCCAGCAACTCACATCGCAAACAGAACATTTGCTTCTGGTAGAAAGCACCCAGCGTTAGCGAAGGTGCTTTAAGGAGCCTTTGGAGGATGAGTAAGAGAGCACAAGATTAGTAAACAGTAATTTATGTACCCAGATACACATTAGGCATTAGTCATCTGTGAGCACGCTACCTGTGCTGGCTGGTGAGGGACACTGCTGGGCATTGTTTGAAAGCCCTCTCCTGATTACAGCCCAACAATGGTATTGTTTGGTTTGAACTGCAGGTATTTATGTTGGGCATTCAGCTTTTCCACTGTTCCTTGATTGGTTCTTTTCAACTGAGTCCCATTAAATTAAAGTTCCTTCGCTGAGCATATCAAAGTAACACCAGAGAATTTTTCATAAGCATTACTTGACCCAGCCAGTAGATTTTCATGTTTGTAAATGATTTATACTCATAATGGGAATGGCTCCCGCTATTGTCAGGGAGGTGCTTTTGTTTCACTTGATGCCACTAACTAGGCTCAAGCCTCAAGTACCATTAAGATATTTGGCAGAGGTTCTCCAGGTAGCGTGTTTGTTTGGAGGGGTTATTGTGAAAAATATCCCCAATCTGTGTCAGCCAGAGAAAACTGAAATCTGGGTGACCTCCTGCTCCAATGAGTCCCCAAACCATGGAGCCATGAAGGCCAGCACCACCATACGCCCCGAGACCAGCAGAAAACTCCCCATTGGAACCTCTTCCTCCCAGAGGTTCTTCAGTCTCTGGTGAGCAGCCTTTCAGTATTTAAAAAATACATTTTACATCTTCATCTGAAAAGGAGAGGTCATCACAAACTACAAGGGAACTGGAGGGAATGTTTCTAAGTGCATCAGAAAAATGTTCTCCAAGGAGGAAGGTGGCAGGGCCACTAAAGCCTCGTGGAGCACAGCCATTTCTAGAATATGGGGCTGCTTACAGTATTCCCCTTGGGGGCAAAACATGTTGCTTTCTGGATATAACGTGCTTATGAAAATGTGCTAAGGTCCAACTTTGTACCCAAGAGCAAGCCAGCAAAACATCAGCCACTTCTGGAAAATCATTCCCCGTTGCCCAGTGCAGTCACCTTGATGTACCTCACCACAGTCTCCTGCTTTCTTCTTCCTAATCACAAAGTCCCCACGGCATGCTCTACCTGACTAAAGCCAGCCTCATCCCACACGCCTCCTACAGCAAGCCATTCATCTTGGCATATATCCACCACAAGTCCTATAATTCTTCCACATGGGACAGTTTTGTCTACAGACCATTTCCATCGCTCGTGGTTCCATCAAGGCAGACTCCATCTCTCACCTTAACTGCATCGTATCTTCTGCAATCCTTCCAACACAAGTAGATGCTGAATCTTCAAGATCCTGGGCCCAAAACACTTCAGATTCACCATACTGCACATAAAGGGGTCCTACAGAAAAGTGGGAGAGGGACTGTTCACCAGGGAATGTGGCGACAGGACAAGGGGTGATGGCTTCAAGCTGAAAGAGGGCAGGTTTAGGTTAGACGGTAGGAAGAAATTCTTTATTCTGGGGGTAGTGAGGCACTAGAACAGGTTGCCCAAAGGTGTTGTGGAATCCCCATCCCTGGAAGTGTTTAAGGCCAGGTTGGATAGGGCTCTGGGCAACCTCATCTAGTGAAAGTGTCCCTGCCCATAGCAGAGGGGTTGGAACTAGATGATCTTTGAGGTCCCTTCCAATCCAAAGCGTTCTGTGATTCTGTGACATTGATGCTCCATGCTTTAGTTTCAGTGTTCCAGAGAAACCTGTCCAAGAGTTACATTCCTACAACCAAACAGAAAAACACCACGTGCTCCAACCAGCTTTGAGGAAAACCTGTATTTTGCTTTGAATACATATGCAAAACCGAACTACTTATTAATTCAGTGCAGAATTAATTGATAAATCATTCCAAATAAATAACTCCTCTGAGAAAGCTTGCAACCTGCTGATAATCACAAACAAGGCAAAGCGAGACCCTGACATGGTGATAAATTATCTGTTGATCCTTATTAACGAGGGGCAGTAACTCTGAAGCCAAGAGGGCACCTCCCAGCCCTGCTTGCAGCTAGGAGCTGCCAGAAAAGGAGCGGGACACTGGCACAGCAGAAGTGCCCACCGTGGGATCCTCACACTGTCATAGCTGAGGTGCAAAAATAGAAGGGAGGCACCAAAAGTGCTGTCTGAGATGTAAGGGGCATGCTGAGGTAAGGAGGTGACACCAAAACTAAGGTCTAAATAAATCTCTTCTATTTCAGTGTAGAGCCTCTACTGGGAGGACCCACACCTCCTTCAGGTAACTGGTGATCGTCTATTACTCTCTACACCCATCATCTGCTCCCTTCTTGAATAAGCTACTATTAGGGATGAAGCTGGAGAGAGGGACCCCTACATCCCTATCCTAGGAAAATTGATGGGTAGAAGCAAGCATCAATTGAGATGAGTATCTAAACCGTTACATAAAATGACAGGCTTGGTTTAACCCAAATCCCGGTCCACGCTCTGGTACATACCATGCAGCATTCCTGCCTGGAAAGGGTTGCCTTAGCAAAACCACAACTCATGGGGGAAAAACCCAAAAAGCTAACCAAAAAAACCCCACCCCAACCCAAAACCTCTGCCTGTCTCGGGGCAAGCAAGCAGCTGGCTGAGAATTCTCTTGCTGCCTCTGCCTTGATTGCAAATGAGAGATGTGTGTTAAGAAAAGTGATTACGCTTAAATTCAAAGGCCTGAACTTCTCACTGGTTTGTGGGTTGGGGGGGGTTCCCTCCCCACACAGTCTCTTCCTTTTTAAAAAGACATCCCTTAGACAGCTGAGCTAATAGAGTCCAACATCTTTGATGATAGTGATGCTAACACTAGAAACAAATTATAGTGTTCAGAAAGTTTGAAAGACTGAAAAGAAATGCAGAACGTGTAACACCAAATTTGCCTGTCAAGTACTTTTTTTATTACTGCTTGTTTCATTTTATTTTATTCTTAAAACTGATGTTTTTGCAGCTATCTGCCTCCCCACTGGAAATTCCAGCTCAGAGAATACTGATTTGCAACTTCAATCATCGCCTGACAAACACAGTCCCCGCTAAGTGAGAGCCGATCCATAACAGGTATTTCAAATTTTCATAAGTCACAACATATCACCCTAAAAATGAAGCATTTCATTTGCCAGGATGTGCTCTTCTGAAATCAGCAAATATTTCTAATTATTTTATTTTTTTAAAACAAAAATACACAAAACCAACTTAATATCCTGAGTGCCAGCGGCCACATACACACGCCACCAGCATCACCCAGAAGAGCTCCTCAGACTTCAGCAGAAATTCCCTTAAATAAAAGCAGCTGAGAGTCTGGCTGAACATTTTAATGTAATTCTGTTGGGTTTTTTTTTTAATTATCTTTTTATGTGGTTTTGACTGACTGTATATTCCCTTACGTGAGACTTTCCAGCAAGGTTAGCAGCAAGACCACGTGGCGCGTGCTGCATTAACCAGTAGCTCTCAGTATTGCTGCTTTGCTGACAAGTCTCGATGCTGATGGCTGCTTATTGCCACAAAACATGCACTTTGAGGTGCTCTCATTTTGCCCTCCAATCTATCATGTCCCACCTTCCTAAATAAAGACTCTCTGCATCTAAAGCCAGCAATAGCGCCACACAAAGACCAAGCGACACAGCCGCCACATCAACTTCACATAGCATGGTGCAAGTTCATTCTTCTACACTTCTTCTTCCGTATTATTTCCTTGGAAAAAATAAACAGCAGGGTCTGAGCTTTCCTGTTCCACCAACCAACCCATTACAAGCTGCCTTTGCTCCTTGCAGATGGTGGAGAAGAAGACCACCTCCTTCATAGCCAACCTCAACAGGCATAAGCCACGGAGTAACACATGCCCAGACAATAAAGAAATGCAAGCTCCAGGGGTTTATATATATTGCTTGCTAGCTTTTAATTTGCACACCAGCAACTGCGTGGAAGATGGACTGTATTAAAAAAATGGGCATCTGGAGGCACACCTTGGTGTAGGTGCCACCAATGAGATGGCCAGCATGTGTTGGGCATCCCCAGCAGCAAGACAGAGATCTTCCCACAAAGTTCCACAGCTTTTAAAAGGAATATCACTGCCATCCATGAGCAATGCTGTTTCAACATAGGCTTGAATCAGTAAAAATACACTTCCTGGACTGAAAAGTTAAAACACAACCTTGAAAATTTACTTCACTTTGGTTTCTTCTCATTGACACTTCCCTCTTAGAGAGACCTGCCCTCTAACAATGTGATGGAAGCATTGTGTAAATGAGAATTTCTGAGAAATTACATAAATGAGAATTGGCTAAGTGCTTCTAAATGTATCTCCGAAACACAGCAAATTCCACAAAATAATGATAGAGGGAGAATCAGGTGACGCCCTGGCTTTACAGAGCTCTGTAGGGATCTCCTGATCTCTGTAGGGATCTCACATCCTAGACTTCAGATTGGCATTTGAGTTCAGACAGCATAACTCAGCCCAACCAAGAGCGCTTCCACCTGACTCTAACCCAAGCCAGACTCACTTTAAAATTCAGCCCAGGTTCATCAAAAGGTTTGCAAAACCTCCATAAACTTGGCCCAAGTTGGGACGTGTAATGGGTTTCAGCCATAACGACTTTCACCCGGCTTGGGGTTTGCTCACTGAAGTTTTCCCACAGTCCCCATTAGGGCTCAGATGGGAACTGCTGCTCCCCACCCATCTCCCTTATCTCTGCATCTTATAACTAATATTATTAAGCTAATGCATTTACTTTGCTCTTCAGCCATGGGAAACAATCCTCCTCCTCCTCCTACCCCTTTGATTTGAGTATTGAACATGAGAGCGCAGACCTAAATCTGGAGGTTGGAGCATACAGGAGGTTTGCATTGACCTCAGCCAGAAGGTTCTCATGGATAACAAAGGGCATTTTTTAGACCACATATAATACTTAAACTTATTATAGGATAGGATAATTCAGTGCATGATTTTCTCATTTGGTCTAAAGGTGCCTTTAATTTGATAAGTTCATAGCAATCATAGCAAGAGCTGCTTTCATCTTCAGGTCCTAGGTCTGGACACTCCCCTAAATATCTTTTTAGGGATAACTGTACTTTGTGAGCTTATACTATCTCTCATCTCTATCTCCCTGATAGTGGGTGGTGCCATCTAGCAAGAGAGAAAAATTAAGCCTGAGCAGAGCTGGCAGGAATTCCCAATATTGTTCTGGTAGCCAAGCAAGTTCATTTAATGCTTCTCAAATAGCTCGATGCAGCGATTTGGCACGTGTGCTTTGCCACGGTGACTCAGTGCAATTACCAGGGTGTCCTTCATGCCCATGCTCTTCGTGCTTACCAGCACAGACAGCAACGGGGGGGAAATTTTAAGCCAACGCACCCACTGATGCTGGGAGACTTGCAAATAGTTCTGGACAACTGAAAGCTGCTGCACAGTAACACAATGGAGCTGGGTTTTTGGGAGGTACAAGGTCACTCAAGGCTCCTTTCCTACCTGACCTGGCTGCTTGCTAGCAACAGTATAAAAGCACTAAGACTGTATTAGGGTTGCTGCTTGTGCCATGGTTGGTCTGAGCAAGGGAACACCACGTCTAGAACAGCAAATTAGGAATTACAGGAAGGTTGCACAACAGGAATGGAAAAGGAATGGATTCAAGTCAGATCACAACCCAGTAAAGAACTACCCACTCCAGCAAATGACACTGACTTGACTAATTACCTTCCTACAACAAAAATTTGCTAAAAAACCCCTCCAAACCCTAAGTAATATTGTTTTCTGCTACCACACAGAGACATTTTTCCCTTGAAAAAAATCCATCCCTGACGTCCACGTGAGCAGGTACAGGGAGGTCAGGAAAAAGCCTAAAGACAGCATCTTGCCTTCCCACCAGGAGACCCTGAAAGATTTTTATGAAGCTTAATAGAGACAAAATTATCAAGGATAAACTGGTTTCAAGGGGCTGAAACAAAGCCTTTTTATTCACTGAGTTGCAATCAGGCTATCAAAGTGGGATGATTTGGGGTTTTTTTCCCACAGCATAACTAAGTGAGAGATTGTCCTCTTCGTGTTGCCCAGACTTTTAGGACAGCATTACTGTTCCTTACAAGGAGGAGAAGAACTTATCACTTTTCTACAAGAGGTTTCCACTGGTCCACTTAAAAACCGCCACATATTATCATGGGACTTGCTCAGGAATTTTAAACAAGACCAGTTTTTCCAGCACCAAAAAGCGTTTCTGTAAAACCTAAATTACCCAGGAGAAAGTATTGATTTCTGGGAATATTCACATTTCTACCAGAAAATGAGCTATTTTCTTCTGGGTCTGTTCAAACTTCATCAGAAACATGCAGATGATCAGAACGACCCAAAATGGTTCAGTGTTTTCAAGGCTTGACTTGCTGTGGGCTATATTCTCCGCTGCAGGGCACAGATGCCACCATACAGCACAACTCTCTTCCTACCTGAGCAGCAGCATTTGGGGTCAATCAGTTGGACTATCAAAAATCCCAGTGTGAAATGCTTTTTTTCTTTCTTTTCTTTTTCCCCTCCCGTGCCATTAAATCCAAATTTGTGTATTTTCTTCTGGAACAAAAAGTGCTGACCTTGGATGAAAGCAAAATTTAAAGGTGGGTCCTTTTCCATGAGATGGCCATTCCCATTTCTTTTAAACTAGAGATTTAATCCTTGTACTTGTTTTTCTTCCAGAGAAAACACCATACCTTCTAAACACCCAGTTTGTCAGCTTGATTTTTTTTTTTTTTTAATGATGCTCTCAAAGGCAAGAAGATCTATCCCACCATATTGGTTAGACCAGAGGAGAGAGACAGATTTTGAATGCCTGCTTCATCTAGTGTCACTTGGTTTTTTGTGAGCAGCTCACAGAGCAGTGCGACTGTAGTTACTAGGCACAAGACATATAGAAATGTTCAGACAAAAGGGCTGGAGCCAGTAAGAAACAGAACCATGCCTGGTTTTGGTCACGCAGAGACTTTACTGCATATTTCCTGCTGAATCTAGCTTTCTATACTCATCATCTACTGCACTAGTTTTCACTTTTGTTCTGTCAAGTAGAGCCCAGACTAAATACAAGAACAATTATACTTGGAAAATGTTTAAAATAGTTTTTAAATCTCCTATTTGGCCAACCTGAATGCTTAACATCTGATATTTTTAGCTGAAGCTCTATTTTTTTTTTCCTTCCCTCCTCTCCACCAACCCCCAGGCATTTCAGTGATGGGGTTTCAGGGACCTGTCATCTTTCCTGGAGGAGGAATGCTGCCATATAATGCACAGGGGGAGGTGTAATACCAGAACCCTCTACCTCCTCAGTACACATCCAAGTCAGAAGGCAGCAGAAGCCAGGTTTTGATGCTATATGCAAACAAAACATTAAATATGTTAAATAGCAAATAAGATATGTAAAATATAGCCAACCAACTAGGCTTACACCCTCCAATGAAACCACACTCAAGACCTCTTTCTCTTAGGAAACTTAGCTGTGCCACTCGGATTTCTACATAGACTTAGGACAACTAAGAGACTCACTGACTGTCTTGGCTGGGAAGGGACCTTAAAGCCTATCTATTTCCAACCCCCTGCCGTGGGCAGGGACACCCTCCACTAGCCCAGGTTGCCCAAAGCCCCATCCAACCTGGCCTTGATGAAAGTGGTACAGCAGGACTTTGAGAAACGCCTAGTAGTTAGCATTCTCCTTGGCATGAGCTGGGAGTTAACAGTGGTCCTCAATGCCTTCGGCTGCCAGCCATGAGCAGCATGGGGCCAGGATGCCCAGAGAGATATTCCTGGAAAAACCCTAACAATTCTCCCTCTTGACCTACCCAGAGCTTCTGGCTGTCCCAGAGCTTCTGGCAGGGGCTATGGCACAAGTCTGGGAGTACATCTGAGACCTTTAACCTCTCCACCCAGGTAACCTCTGGCTGTATGTACAGAAGGGATCGTGTTGTTGAACATGCTAGAAGAAAAAAAAAAAAAAAAAATCAAAAGCAAATTCTGGCAATTCTGTAAAACCAGAGAGCTGAGAAACAAAACATAGCTCAGAGTCCCAGGCTCAAACATCAGGGCTCCGATATTAGGCTGACTATTGACCCACTGTTGTAAAGTGTTGCTGCTCTTCACCGCTTTTAAATAACGTACCCATCGCTTCCTGAATCCATTGGGCCCAAGAGTCTGAGTAAAGTGCTAAAAATGCAAATGGCTTTGAAGCTGCATTAATGTGAAATAAGATGGTCACTCAGTGTTAAGCTGTCTAGACTTATGAATAAAGTCCCCTTAAATTGAGCAAACCTACCTGGCAAATAAGCTCAGTTGTGAGCCCAATCTGCATGTAACATCTCAGGATGTCTGGCTTCCAGAGAGCTGCACCAAAAAAACCCCTTCCTACAAGCTTCAAAATTTCCATTTTGAAGTCCCATTGAAATTTTGCAAAAGCATCTTGAAATTGCAGATTGAGCACAACATGGGAGGTAAAGGGAGGTTTAAGAAATACCAAAAGGGAAAATAAAAACAAAAAAAAATGAACCCACCTTACCTATTTAAACAATCCCAAATCACCCCAACAAAAGAAGAGGCACACAACATCTTCAGAGACTGTTTGAAATTGCTCTCAATGAAAACCAGATTGAATTCTGCAGCAGATTGTGTTTTAGGAGTAAGGACAAAAATTATCACTGGTCTGAGGTCATTGAATAAATCTATCACTTCTTCACAAGTGTAAGGGAAAAAATCCAAACCAAACTAAATCCCCCATCAACAAATAAAAAGACCTTTGACAACTGATACAAAGGAGCTCATGTCCAGAAGTTCATCCAAATACTCATATAAAGTTTGCTGGAGGCTTCCTGGTGTTTGCTCATGAGGGACCATTAAATCATGGGAAGATGGGAACTGATGCCCAAGTACCTGATGTTGCAAAGCCAGTCTGTGATTGAAAAAAAACCACCAAAGAAACCCCCAAAAAAAACCCACCTTCTTGTGAAATGTGAAACATACCTGGTTTTCCTTTAGATGTGTGTGAATGAATGTGGTAGTATGCATACGAAAGTTGATGAGATGAGGTTGGAGAGCCGAGGGAAGTCTTGAGGGATTGCTCAGTGATAAGAAGGGGAAAAAGCCCCACCAAAATCCCAAACCCTAGGATTTCTGCCTGCAACATATGGCAACAAAACAGAGTGCTGCATAACTTAAACCTGCCCAAGATCCTTGCTTTCATTCCCAGGCCATGCTTTGCAGAGAAATAACACAAAACTGGCTTTTTTTTTGCCCATCCCCACCTCTCCCTGCCCTTTCCTTCCCTGGTCTGTTCCACTCTGCTGAGCCCTGCACCATTTACTCTGGCTTTGGAAGGACAAGAAAGTGTTTTTTAACTAACAGAGACACTCCTGAATAAATTCTCCCTTGGGAAATAAAATCCATGAACATCCACTCCATGTCACACTTGGTTTATGTGCTGCACGTGGAGCCAGGACGGAGCCCGCATCCGCTCAGGTCTGCGCGTACAGAGCCAGTCTGGGTAAAATCAATAAACGGGGTAGGGGGGGAATTCTAGCAGATTCTGCTTGTAGTCAAACTCAGATTGAGGGGAAAAAAAAAAAAAAAAAGAGAGAGAAAAACCCCACAATTGAAAAGATTTTGGGGCCAAGACCAGATGCTCATAAAACTTTGATAAACGATAGCATGAAACATGCATGTGGGGGCCGGTTTGGTAAAGTTTCATTCACATTCGCCTACTCCCTTCCTCTGCTGCTTCTTTGCAAACCAAAACATGGAAACTGAGCTTTTCAAATTCAGGGGGGAAGCTCAGCACCCTCCCACCCCTATTTTTATTATTTTAAAAATTTTGAGAAGCTCAGGCCCAAAGATGGACTCTCCAAGTCTTGCACCACGGGTCCTTTCATAGCCACTCTACTGATCCAGGTCAAGACTTGATGAACAACAAGAAGCAGCTACACACAGAAAGCATGGTGGAGCTGGCAGTGTCAGTCCAAAAGGAAAGTTTTTCCAAAGCATTTTTCCCTCATTTTTCCCCTCCTAGGGATAGGTTTACTGTTTCCACAGCATCTCCTTTCACAGCTCCCTTTCTGCTGCACATAGAAACATAGAATCATAGAATGGTCTGGGTTGGAAGTGACCCCAAGGATCATAGAGCTCCAACCCCCCTGCCACAGGCAGGGCCACACACGCCAATAATTTAGGCCCTGGGTGTCCCTCCTGCACCACAGAATGCCAAAACCACCAGAAGAATGATGTGCAATTCTGAAAGTTTTCATTTTTCTTCCCCTGACTCAGCAGCACCTCAAGCCCAGCAGCACAGTGGAGGACACAAGGACCATCCCAGAGTGATGCAAGTCTTCCTTCCACCGCTGGCATCGCCTCCTCCTGAACTGCCAGCACTGGATGCAATCTGTAATATCAGCCAGGGGAGTTCAGATCCCAGCATCTCACTTGCTCCGAGTGGCCATTCTGCTGGGCCAAGGTTTGCCCCCAAAACTTAGCCCAAGAAATCAGCAAGGGTCTTTCCCATCAGGTCACTTGGTGTTAACTCAGAGATTGTCCTGGCTTTGTATTTACAGAAGCAATGAAGTTCATACAGTAATACAGATTTTCCCCTCCTCCATCACTCAAGAAAAGTAGAATCCAGGCTAAAAAGAAACAATGCCTTCTGAACCTCACTATCCCACAAACCACAACCACAAGTCACATCCCAAACCAGGGCACCATTTTGGGCACAGCTACCAGGAGCACACTGCTGGGCAGGGACAGAGGCAAGATGAGTTGAGGTCTCATTCTAGACCCATGTGAGGAAACAACACTACCATAAAAACCAGCTACACAGGGTCATTAACTCATGGACAGAACCATGTCTTGCCAGGTGAGCCACAGGCTCAGGCCCCACTCTCGCTCACAGGCAACGGGAGGTGGCACCTATGCAGGGGGCTAAATGCCTGACCTGCAGCCCAGCACCTGCCTTTCCCTGGCTTTTGTTTTTAGATCTGGCAATTTTGACAGTTAAAAACACTTTTATTAATAGGGAATAAAACCAAAGATTTTTGGGGTTTTTCACCAAAAAAAAAAAAAATCAGTAAATTGAAAACCCCTGCAAATTGCTTCAGGTTGATGATATATCGATTTTTCTAAAATAATCCTGATTATTCCAATAAAATTGAAATTCATTTTCAAATGAAAGCCTTCTCAGGAGCAGACAGCCTTAACAGCCTACACAAGAGGCACGCACTTGCGCAACAGGAGCCCCTTAGAAAGGGATCAGCAGGAAAGGTTTGCCCTCTTCCTCCAAGGAAGCCAGGCTAGAAGAGCACATCCTGCCAGATATATCTCCTTACACAGGTACATCCCAACACGTGTATATGCCCCAGCAAAGCAGCACAGTACTGAAACAGGGATGGTATAACTGAAGCAATCTCAACCATCTCTGTTCTGCACACCGGTTGCAGATGCTCCATGTCTAGGAGGTCCCAACAGGCACTTTAGGTGGAAAACACCTCCTGAGATGATGCTAAATATCTACCAGAGTTGGAGAGTCAGATTCTCCCTTGCAGCCAGTCTAGTGTATTGGGCTGCCTACACACTCCCGTCGGCAAACCTACGGCCGCATCGGTATCCGAGCCGGACATACCCGTTCCCACAGCGGTGCCAAATGCCGTACGGCGTATCTGCTAATGGAAAGGTCACAAGGCAAATATTAGCCAAAGCAATCAAGAACGTCAAGTGGAAACTCCCTTGGGAACGTGTCCCCTTATACCCCACAAATTCAGGTTGGCAACTTGTGACAGGTACAATCTGGCTCCCATATGTCTCATGCGCAGAGCGGAGGAATGTGTGTATCCATGCTCCTTCCATCACTATAACAACATGTCAAAAGAGCCACCTCTCAGCAGGAAGGCAGGCAGA